>CM066031.1:1236440851-1236487282 GCA_033557465.1 Ichthyophis bannanicus | reverse complement strand
TCTTTCATGTATTAGTTAGGGAGCAGTACTCTGGTTTTTCTGTGGGCATAAGCTCTGTGTGTAAATTGGTTCTTGGAGTGTCTCCATCTCTACTCTAGTTATTGCCGCTTGCACTTTGATCTCTTTCACGTCATGCAAGTACCAAGTTGGGTTTGGTGGCAGGTCTCTTGCTTGCTTTGGATGTGAGGTATCGTGGGCTAGGAATATATTGAGTGGTTCCAGTCAATATAGTAAGCAAATCGAGATCTGTTTGGTTTGAATGTGTAAGCCGAAGGATCCTTATATCAAAGTGGTGAACTCTGCATATTTTGCCCAAGAGGTTATGGGTAATGTCAGAAGTTGAGGAGTGTGATAAGTAGAAGGTGATATATTGCTGTGGTCTTACAATGGGCACGGGTTGGTTTTCATTGTTGGGAGGAGGGTGGTTGATATGAAATTCAAGAGTCTGAAATACAGCATAGAAACAGAGCACAACCATGACAGATAGACAGAGGAATGCACTATTGCCTCATATGCACTAGAATTTTTTTTCTAATTTTTACGGTGATAACTTGGTGGAAAGGGTTGGACTCCCCCCACAGTACTGACAGCAATGGGCATGACAATGTCCGCTACCGACCATCTATTTTTTTTTTGGGGGGGGGGGTCAAAAAAAAAAAAATTTTTCATTTCTTTTTTTTTAAACTTTTATGTTTTCATTTTTGCAACAAACAAAAGAAACAACACACCAAAGGAGACACAACAAGTATAACACAAAGAAATTAAACCCAGTTACCCCCCCACCCCCACGCTTCTTCCTCTAGCTGATTATGTCATCATGTGAGCGCTTCCAAACAACAAAGTGATTATGCATCAAAACAATCAAAAGAGTATCTGCCGATACAGAATAATCAATGGGAGCAGAAGATATATACAAATTTAGACAGTCATATGAGAGCATTGAGCAGAATTTACCTAGTCATTGAGCATCTTCCATTTAGACCGATGATGAGGAGTCGGAATGTGGGAATCAAACATACTAGGTATTTGTTCGTAATTTTTACTGTAGAGACCGACATGATTCCACCATTTCTTGGGGCTCAAACTGTGAGTTATCTTTCCAGTATTTCGTAATTAGGGAAATAGCAATGCCAAGCATAAAGTCCACAGAATTGAGTAGGGGGCCGTTTTTGGAAGAGAGGGATCCCCGCAGCTGAGCTGAAGTCCCACTATCCCTCGCAATGGAAAGGGGCTCTTTGAAAGTGCAAAATCGACTGGATACGCCCCCAGACCCGACTCCAGTAATACTGTATTGCGTGACATCACTTCATACCTTACACCTGAGGTAGTGAACCAATGGACCGCATGACATGTCCAACAACTATTTGCCCTGAGTTATTGTTCTCATTTGGCCAACTCCTGTCCAGAGTGTAAAAACAAACGCGGGGGGGGTGGGCTAGAAGAAGAGTGGTCTGAGTGAGTGAGTCGGATCGGGAGAGCCCGGGTCACTCTACTCCAGACAAGGCTCCACTTGCTCCGGGGTCAAAGTCACCTCCAATTCTCTCTCCCAAGCTTTCTGCGCTATAGGGGTACTCTCTAATTTATAGCCTTACATAAGGTTTTGTAAAAAATTGGATGCTAACAACCCGGTGAACTACCGATAGTTCGGATAGTCCTCCAAACCAACCTTGTGTATGGGAGGCCGATGGCGGGAGCACCTTAGAGGCAACACCGAAGGCAATGCTGAAGTTGCAACCACACTGAAAGTAGTGGTTTTCGCTGGTAGACCAAATTCAATGTGTGCAATTGCACTAAAGAGTTTTCCCAGGCGACCTTCAATGGAACAACTGACTAGGAATCCAAATACCCCTGGTGTACCAGGGGCTACAACGCCCAATCGGCTTATTTTGTATTCGAAATCGAGTGTGTGTACCAAAGTGGGAGCTTGTCTAGACGACAGAGTCCGGGAGTCTAAAGAGTGCATAGAGATTATTAAAGGCACCTAATGTGTCCTAAAAGCATTGGTGGAAAGTTGGAGTCTGATGGGAGAGTCAATACCAGGGAGAAAAGTAAGAGGAATCGGTTTTGCAAAGGTCCTCTTTGCTATGTCTAGCCACACAAGGTGTCTACTCGGTAGCTGGATCTTCCAGCCAACGAGCCGCCTTGTTTAGAAGACTAAAAGTAT
Source organism: Ichthyophis bannanicus (assembly GCA_033557465.1). NCBI lineage: Eukaryota > Metazoa > Chordata > Amphibia > Gymnophiona > Ichthyophiidae > Ichthyophis > Ichthyophis bannanicus. The sequence goes on along the minus strand of CM066031.1, from coordinate 1,236,485,118 downwards.
TGATGATACCGTTCAGGAAATCAGGGAAGCTGACGACCCCCCATTTTCCTTATCTGCTTGTAGCTTATGTTTCGCTATCCTAAGGTGCAATACCATTGTTTTGGCCACAAGTATCTAGTCACGAAGGCACCCTCTATAATCTTTATATCATAATACGTCGAGGGAAGAGACAGGGCACACATTTCTAAAGATATAATTTCAATTTGCCGGAGAACAATCCATCATTTTTTATGGTTTCTAATAATCGACACCCCACCAGGTAAGGTGTTAAAGGACGTCCAGCGGTGAGTAAGCGCCACCGGTACTTTTTTAGAGGGTTGAAGGCTTTGGCATTGAACAGAGATAGTGGTCCTTCCAAAGTGAGAACAATAGGTGCAACCCCAAGGTATTTGACCATGCGAGGTTGCCATAAAAAGGGGAAGGGTTGCATATCTGCCTGATGAAGCAAAGGATTTAATGGAAGGCTACCGACTTGGTCCAATTTATCTTATAACCGGACAGCTTGTGAGTATTTACCAATTTGCTCTAGGACAACCGGTACTGAGTCTATAGAGACAAAAAAGCATAAGGTCATCAGCATACTCTGAAATTTTGATTTCACTAAGGGTGAAGGGGACTCCATGAATCTCCTCCGATAGCCGGATTAGAAAATACAATGGTTCGAGAGCAAGATCGAATAGAAGTGGAGACAGAGTGCATCCCTTGAGAGTGACGCGTTGAAGGGGAAAAGGCTGAGACTTTAAAGCATGGCACATATATTGGCTGTAGGCTGTGCGTACATTGTGCGAAGAGAACGGAGAAAACCTTCCCAGAATACGTACCAGGGGAGGACAGCAAACAGGATGGGACAATCTAAGAGATCAATGGACTTCTCAGCATAAAGTGAGAGGCCAACAAATGGGAGATCAAGTTTACCTGCGGTAGTCAGTACATGGCATAGAGTCCGAGCATTGTCAGCAGTTGATCTACCAGGAATGAAACCGCATTGATCTGGGTGTATTAAGGTAGGCAATCCTATCCGAGAGCCGGGTAGAGAGAATTGTGGCAAATATTTTATATTCAGAGTTTATGATGTATATTGGAAGATAATTAGCTGTTTGTTGCTGGTCTCTACAATATTTCTCAAAAAATACTACATTTGCCATTGAAAAGGCCCCCGACAGAGAACCCTCCTCGGCTAGAGCAGCAAAATAAATTTTCAAAACTGGAGATAAGTCAGCGTGAAAGGTTTTGTAGAATTCAGCAGGGAGAACGTCTGGGCCTGCGTCTCGACCTTAGGCACATTTCTTGATATAATAATGAATTTCTGATAAAGTATATGGTTTGTCCATGGCCACTCTATATTAGTCATTTAGGGTCGGTATTTTTACCACTGAAAGTTAGCGTTCAAATACATCTGCTCAAAATCCATTCAGATTGATAAAACCGAGTATAAAAATCACGAAAGAGTTCTAAGATTTCGGTATCTTTAGTGACCAAGCCCCCCCCCGACGGATTACGGAGGGCGGTAACACGCTTGGCTTCTTTTTTGACCTTTTAGGGCATTTGCTAATAATTTGCCAGCACGATTATTTTCCCGATAATATAGCCCTTGTTGTGATTCAATATTTTTAACAGCAGCAGTGTACAAAAGCTGATTGTATTGAAAACGCAAGCGTTGTAAACGGAGTAAAATACATGGGTCAGTACGGGACGTGAGGAGACGCTCCCCAGCTTGTATCTGCTGCTCTAGAATCAGTAATGCTGCTTTCCTTTGTTTCCCCTGCCGAATTTGATAGCTAGTGATAGTGGCGCGGATAGATGCTTTAAAACCCTCCCACCAAGCCCAGCTCGCTGTGTCATGGGGTGAGTTAAAATGAAAATAATCTTGGATAGCGGCCTTTATATCAACCTGAAAATCTTTTTGACCCAGTAGGGATCTATCAAAAAACCAAGCTCGGGGAGAATCGTCCCGCGCAGTGACACTTAATGATAAAGATATGTCAGCATGATCTGAAATATGGAGAGGATGAGTCCTAGTCGTGTCTACTTGAGAAATCAGTGCTTTGGAAAATAGAAAGAAATCTAAACTATATTTGGAGTGATGGGGGTCATAAAAGAAAGTGAACTCTAAGTCGGAGTGGAGAAGCAGCCTCCATATATCAACCAGCGAAAGATCTTGCATCAGAGATTTAAGGTTAGCAAGACTCTTGTGTTGACTACTCGTTCTAGGATTCTGTATATCTATAAGAGGGTCTATAACTTGTTTAAAATCACCACCAAGTATTATTGGAGTATTGGCAGATGCATGTGCCAACTGCGCAATACTTGCATAGTAAGCAGGATTGTCCACATTCGGGGCATAAATGCAAATACATGTAAATTCACTATCTCCAACCTTAAGATTACTCGGGCCCATCTACCCTCCTTGTCAGCGCTAGTATCAATTACAGTAGCTTGCAAAGATTTCTTAACCAGAATGGCTACCCCGCACCGTTTAGAAACGGCGGGAGAATAGGCAGCCACCATGTAAGGCTTAACATTGAGTTTCAGTGTTTTCAGCAGAGTTTAAGTGCGTTTCCTGAAGAAACGCTAAATCAGCATGCTCATGGCTAAGATAGCTAAGGATTTTCTTTCTTTTGATTTGGACTATTAATGCCCTTTACGTTGAGTGATAAGATTTTACATAAAGCCATTCAGACGGTTAAAAATTCTGAGCAAGATAGCGCACATAATTTTCACAATGTCCCTCATATTGACTGTATCTAGTTGTACATATGGCATAAAAGAAAATAAGCTTAGATAATACAATGAAGCGCCCCACATTAAAAAAGAAAAACCGCAGCGCGGTAGAGAAGAAGCAGAACCCCAAAAATTACTGGCGACCATGTGTCTGCGGGGAGAAGGCCCCAGAGAAGGCCGTAATTGAAAAAAAAACACATAACCTGTAGGACTGTGCGTGCTCCGAATCCGACCGAGGCACACATCATGGAGGGATAGGAGACCACAAAACAAAGTCATAGAAAGAAGGAAAGAAAGTCCAGGTAGTCTCTGTGCTTAACTATGACCGCCGCATCGGGCCCTTCAAAATGGCGGCCAGAGCCGGCAAATAAAAGTCCAAGTCGTTGGATTAGCGCATCTGCTCTGCTTCTTTGGAGTCTAAAAATGTTGATAGTAGATCAGGATCTTCGAATGTCCTGGTTTGGTTGTGGAGAGTCACTCGGAGCTTCGCGGGATACAACAGGCCAAAGCGAGCCTGTAGCTGTTGAAGTCGAGGGCGAAAAGCAAGAGTTTCTTCCGTCGGTCGACTGTAGGCTTTGCCAAATCAGGGAAGAAGGAGACTTTGTGACCTTCAAATTCCAAATGATGGTTCGCCCGGGCAGCATTTAAAATTTGTTCCACTTGTTGATATCGTAGCAAGCGAAAGATAATAGGCCGGGGGGTCGTTCGGTTGAGCGCCATGTGGGCAGGAACACGGTGTGCACGATCGATTTCCAGTTCTTTATGAAAGGTGATCTTCAGCAAGGAGGGAAGAGTTTTGAGCAGGAATTCTCTCATATCTCCCGCTTCCACCCCCTCCGGTATTCCAATGAGCCTCACATTGTTGCGACGGGCTCGATTATTGCTATCTTCTAACTCCTTTTGAAGATTCTGTATCTGGCGCTCAGCCTTGTCCAGTGTGCCCAAGCGCACCGCGTGCGATTCGAGGACCCCCGCCATATTGTCCTGCCGTAATGAGAGACTTTCAAGTCGGTCCTGGAGCACTCCAAAGTCTTCTCGCATGGCTCTAAGCGCTTCTCCATTGGACTGCACCAATTCCTTCACGCCGCGTATTTCCTCTAAAATCTCCAGGTGCATTTCGGGGTTCTCCCGAAATGGAACCATCTTCTGTGGGGAGGACACCTCTGTTTTGGAGCGTTTTCCGTGAGAAGAAGAAGGAGACCCGAAGTCCAAGCGCGCTGGTTTATGGGCCGCCATCCCCCCGAGGTACCCCGGTCAGCCCGGAGCGAAATAGTAAGTTTGTATAGGTATTATGTCAGGATTCTAAGTAGGCCTCTCGGGAGCTTCAGCGCGAAGTGTCTTACCCGCTGGACATCAGGCTCCGCCCACATTTTTTTTTTTTTTTTTTTTTTTTTCATTTCTATTTGTCAGTCTCCCATAGATAAACAAAGATATCTTTGTACACAAACACCTAAACTACAACAATAAGGGGCAGAGATCACAATAATTCCACTTTAACTGAGACCCGTGCAAAGATTTCTGTGATGAAGTACCATGGCTGAGTCCTTCAAAGTCACAGGCACAGACTCATTGACATACTGTGCACACAAGCCCATAGCGTTGCCAGATTTGACCAAGGATGTTCAGAAGTCCTTGTTCACCAAAAACCTTTTACAGCAAATTCAAATTCTCAGTGGCAGGGGATATTCGGGATCTTCATTGTTAAAAGTTAGCAAACAGACTTGGTGGGAAAGCTGGTATTTCTAAATTCAAACTCACTCTGCTTAGTTTCCATGCAGTTGGGAGAAGGCCTGAATGCACAGTTCCACTGAAGTGTAACCAAGTGAAAAAAAAAAAATAGAGAGAGGAGCACCAGATTAAAATAGTTATGTGGTAGGCCCCAGAAATTAGTCAGGCCTCTGGTAGGCCTCATGCATAGAAAATGTATCTATAACAGTATTGAATTACCAACCCCCACTGTAGACTTGTGCTGGAAAGAAATATCTGCTTTTAAAAACGGCTTGTGAACATTTCTTCTCTTTCCAGCCCCCCTACCTTCTGCTGCTCGCTCCAAGCGTTCCTTGAACTCGAATCAACCTGGCCTTTTTGGGGCCAGGAATGCCTTCCCAATTAAAATGGACTAATTAAAAGTGTACTTCTGGCGGGCCTCATCTCCGGGCCTGGAGGGATAGGCCCCCACCTCACAGAGCAGGAAAGACCATATATGGTGGGTCCATCTGCGATGTTGTCCAGGTGCCCCTGCTTTGCAGATAACACACTCTAAGCTTTGAACCTCTCTGTGCCTTTTGAAGTTTTAGATAGAGAATTTGTTATGCGGATGCAGGAATGTCTTAACGAGGGAAAGGTTGGCTGGAGTGGAGGAAGAGGGCTGGCATGGTTACTGATTGGATGCCAATTGCCAATAGAGAATTTACCTTGACTTAATGATGAAAATGGATATGTGAGAATGTATATAAGCAAGCTGCGAGTGCACCTCGTGGCTCAGCCTTTTGTTCCTTGGATTTGTTCCAGCTGAGCCTGTGCTGCACATTAAAAACTTGATTTGAATTTTGCAAATGACTCCTAGTTTTATTCCTTGAATACAATCAGCCACAGCATTTTGGTGCATTGGCCGACTGCTTGGGGGAGATGGTATTCAAGTGAATATACTACAGCTTTTGCCTCCAGGTCTAGCTCGGCTGGAGCCACGCTCTGAGCGATCGCAGAGGAAAACCCAGGCGCCGCCGTTCCTCTTGCATCGGAGGGATTCCTTCTCGCCTCGACAGATTGCTGGTTCCGGCCGGCCTACACCTCTAAGGGGAATCCAGGATTCAACCCATGACCTGTTTCTGGTACCGGATCTGGTGAGTAGAATTTTTCTTCTATTCAGTCAGCCTGTCAGTCAGTCGGGATTCTGGAATAAGCGCTTGAGAGTTTGATCACCTCTCGGGGGGTCCTAGTAAGTCTCGGAAGTCTTAAAAGGTATAAGCAGAGACTGAAACTTCCCCCCCAGCCAGTCAGTCAGTCAGGTTTTTTGGGAATGTTGGGTATGTTTTATTTATTCTGTCTTGAATGTCTGCTTGTGTGAATGAGAGGCCTTGAAAAACAGACCAAGCGAGAGCGGGCTCCTGAGTAGCGCAGTACCTGACCGGGTGACCGCGTTCAGGTCGCAAAAAGGAGGAAGCGTTTGGTGTTCTCTGTTCTTACTGTTTGTTGTTTGTCTCTGATTTTTGTTATCTGTTGAAACCGCAAGTTTCCTTTCTGGTATGATGTAAGATTATTCTGTTGGGTAATTTGTGACAGTTTACCGATTAAGAAATAGTATTAAGAAAAGAAGAAAGAAGACGCAGAACACCTATGCCGGAGTCACTTTAAATCAAGAAACTGTCTCACTGATTTCAGGTTTTGTTTCAACACAGCGTGAACAAGCAGAGAGAGAAGGGGGCGTGTCTTTCACACAGCCCAGAGAAAGGAATGTTTGAAGGTTTACTTTCAATTTATTCTACGTTCTGCAGCTGGGTTAATTTGTGCATATTTCAGGGAAATTGTATCTGTTTTATTCAATATGTTTCTAATAGTGATGTTCCTTCTGCTATGGCCATGTATTATATATCACTTGGTAGGAATATTTAGTCAGAATATTGGATCCCCGACAGTTTTGGGGCTTGGACTGGAGAGGGTTAAGTTCTTATTAACCCCTTTCGATCTCCTCAACTGTTTTTGGTTCTACCTCAGCCCTGCCCGTAGTCCTAAATCCAATAGAATAATTTAGGAAACTGCTTTTGTTTTTTTTTCCTTGGCCTTCGAAGTAATGACAAGCACCTCATGGAGGACATAATTATTGTTCATAACTTACAGAAACAACAAAACAGAGCTGTAACTGTTTATTTAGGATTTAACATTCTCAAACAACGTTTTGTTTTATTTTAACCCTTAGTGTTTACAACTGCTCTGTTTTCCTTCAGCTGCATGGTAATTTACGGCAGCTTTGAAAGTCAGGATTTGGCTAAGGTAACTCCAAGGCTGGCTTCAAGGCGTTGAGTAATTTGTCTTAAAAAAAAATAATAATAATAACTTCTTTGGTTTCAAATCAGCTTAACACCAGTCACTGGTATTATGTATAAGGTTTTAATTTAAGTGAGAAAAGTTCATCTTGCGGAGTGTTTGCATTCCAGATATTCACCAACCTTTTCATGAAAACGTATAAGTCATTTGAATGCATGTTTCCCCGAACTGTAAGATTTAAGGTAATTACTTCGAAATGTTAAACTCTGTACTGATGACTAATGAACAGGCCAGTTAGCTACACCGACTTTTACAATATTGGTTTTTAAGATAGATTCATCTGTTTTTCTGTATTTGAATTTTGTGTGTCTGCAGAAAAAGGGTACTTTGTTTTTGAAAGTCTTTTAAATTTCAGTTTCAGGAGTACAGTCTTTAGTTTCAAGACGTTACTAAGCTTGTTTAGACAGTTGCTGTTGAGAATGAGCACATACATCCATTATGCTTATTGCAACCAATCTTAAGCTTATGTATTTTCCCTGACCAGTTCCCTTACATAGAATCCTGGTTACGTATTTGTGAAAGAGAACCCTCTTGGATAAAATGTTGTTCTGAGGAGCAGTGCAGAATATTTTTAGCAATCACCCAAAGTAGTCAGAAATATAGAATGTGCCAGCAAACGAAAGTAGAAAAAAACTGCCTGTTTATTCTGCCCCAGAATCTCCTGACATTCTGTCCTGTCCGGCCTAGTTTCTTTATGGCCAAGTCACTTTGGCTCCGCCACGACCCCAAGCAGAGCCTGTCCCTGCAGTTTTTCTGTCGGCAGCCCTATGATGCCACAGGCAGGGATTCAATTGCCAGTTCAGGGTCAATCACTGCTGCCATGGAATGTAACCCCAACAGTCTCGAATACCTTATGCTTCAAAAAAATGCAGCCTCAGTGGGTCAGTCCCAGGGAGCCATCAAACGGAAACTGCAGAAGCTAGAAGGATTTGTGGGCATGACTACAGCAGTTAATGGAAGTTGCTCAGAGTGTTTGTGAATTGTGATAAAGAATGTGAGAGAAAGTGAAGGTGGGATGTAGAAGAAAGCTGATTTTCTTGCTGCAGCTTTATTTGAACGGACGAGGAGAAAGTTTTTCTAACAGAAGGACCCGAGGACGTGGAAGGGGCCAAGAAATGGCCTGCCCACGGTGGGTGTGAATCAATGTGCCCACTGCAAGGAAGAGGGACATTGAAAACTGAATGCATTTGGAGAGCATAGGGACAAATTCCAGAGTCATGAGAAAATGCATCGCACACAGTTCCAAGGAGAAGAAGCAGCTATAGAGGGAGTGGCAGCTGAAGGGGGCTACAACATGGATGAAGACTAGGCCAGACTGGGCTCCAAGTTTCCTGGGTCCCCAGGAGCCTATGGTCAGTTTGAAAGTAGGGGACCAATATATGAACTTTATAGTGGATACGGGAGCTAAGCCTTTCCTGCAGAACCGCATGTGTGAACTAGGGGGACAGAAGATAATGCATCAGTTCTTGTATATGCCTGAATGCCCGATTCCCCTCTTGGGCCGAGATATGCTGGCTAAGCTCCAGGCACAGATATCATTCACTGAAGGGGGAAAGATGGAAATGACTCTGAATTTGAAACCAGCCGGCCTGATGGTGTTAGCTGTCCCCCGGGAAGAAGAATGGCGGTTCTATAGTGCATCTCCGATCGAGACAGCCCGCCCCTGTATACCCACCAACATCTTAGCTCCGCCTGAAGTGTGGGCGGAGGATAGTCCACCGGCCTAGCAAAGAACATAGTCCCTATCATTGTCCCCCTCAAACCAGGAGCGGAACCAGTGCATGAGAAGCAGTATCCTCTTCTGCGACCAGCCATTGAAGGCATCCACTGCCATCTGATGAAATTACTGACGTATGGACTACTCAAAGAGTGCCAGTCACCCTGGAATACCCCCCTCCTCCCAGTCAAGAAACCTGGGATGGGAAACTACTGCCCAGTACAAGATTTGAGAAAAGTACATGATGCAGTTGTAACTATACACCCAGTGGTACCAAATCCTTATACTCTCTTGGGACTGATCCCCGCCGAGGCTACTAATTTCACCATCCTGGACCTGAAAGATGCCTTCTTCTGCATACGCTTAGCCCCCCCCCTCCCCCCCCAATCAGGACTGTCTGGAAATTATGGACACTATATTCTCAAGTCGCCCGGATCTGACTGATGTCTCTGTGGAGGACCCTGAATGGACTTTCTTTGTGGATGGAAGTAGTCTCATCACTGGACGTTGTTGTGCTGACTATGTAGTAGTGACCCTTGGTCTGGTAGTTGAGTCCTCTGCTCTGGCCCAGGGGACTTCAGCGCAGAAAGCTGAACTGATAGCTCTCACTAGAGCACTGATAATAGGAAAAGGGCTCCATCTAAATGTGTACACAGATTCCAAGTATGTCATCACAACTCTGCACGCACATGGGGCCCTGTATAAAGAATGAGGGTTGATAACCTCAGGAGGCAAGTCCATTAAGTATTACCCCGAGATATTGACATTATCAGATGCATACTGCCTACGGGCCTCAGAATTTAGGAAAAGTAGAACGTATAAATAGAACCCTGAAATCTCAGTTGTCTAAACTTTGTCAAGAAGTTTACCTGAAGTGGCCCCAGGTTCTTCCTATAGCCCTCCTCAAGATACGCTCTGCTCCCACTAAGGTGTTAGGAATTTCCCCATTTGAGGTTTTGTATGGGCGGCCTCTGCCCATTGTCCAAGGGATAAAAGGAGATATGAATCAGATTGGATCTGAAATCTGTCAGATGGCTGCCTGGGTGAGAATCTTCACAGTCTTGACAATGCATATATGTATATGATTTTTTGCAAGGTATTGTGGGTAATGTAGTTCATTCATCATTCACACCAGACACAGCTGCTGACAATAATTTAGTTGTGCACAAGTGTTAAAGCCATTAAGATACTTCTTTATTTATGGGGTTATTTCTCCCAGCACAGATATGCTTGGTAGCACATAAATTAGGTTACTTGCTTGCAGTGTTTAACTTGGTAAAACAAAGTCAAAAATCAAAATCAGGAAAACAACCTTCAAACTTGTCAGGCAATTAGCTAATGTTTTCTTAGCATATCTCTAACAAACGAAAAGCCACAAAGAAAGAAATAAACTGTTCTTGTAAGGTTAACTTCTGATTACTTTCCACACAGATCCAGAAGTAATTCTCTCCTAGCTCACAAGCAATTAGGTGCAGCTCAATTGCTATCAGTTATCCAGCTGAAACCCTTTAGCAGGCTGGCTTTCTACTGTGTGAGTCAAATCCTGCTTCAGGAGCTTTTCTTAGTGGAATAAAGAACAAATTTATATTTCTTTGTGATGGCTGCTGTGCTTTATCACAGAAAGTTACCAACGGAGTTTGGATAGAGAGCAGTCCATATAAACAATATCTTGATCTGCTATTATTTCCCCTTCATCAACAAGCATAGGGTCACTATCATGAATTGGCACAGATGAATCTTTCAATGGAGCACTTTCAGGAGAACACTTATTTCCCTGCTGTCTTTCAAGGTTATAGCTAGGGCATAGATCAGTGTTCATACCTGAGCTTCCATTGTTGCTATAGTTCCTCTCTATATAGCCTGGCCAGTATGTAGTCCAGTTTTTATGTCCAGCCTTCCAGTCCTGATCCCTGGACACTGGATCTCTCTTCACATACCTTCTGGCATAGGTCTTAGAGTCCCTTCCACGTGCAGCCGTCTCCCTCACAGGTAGCCTCTGGTGATTCCTTGTTCTGCAGCACCATTCCTCTGGCTTTCCCCAGTCCAATGGTCTATGCTGGCCCTTGGAATACCTCCCAGTATACGTACTGCCTTGGACTCTTCTAGACCTCTCTAAGGCTTTTCTCCTCTTCCTTCCAGAGGGTTTCTTTCCTTCTCTATCCGTCTGGTTTGGCTTCTGCTTCTGCTGATCCTTCAGATGAAACTGATGATCAAACTCAAGCTGATTCTCAGGATACTGAGGACAATTCTCTGAATATCCAAGGTGATCATGAAGCTGGTCATCTGTAGAATAAACTCTACTCTTATTCTGCTTAGATGAGTGATCCTCCCTAACACAGCGCAGCTGTGCTGAATCAGGCCCTGCCCTTTGAGATGAGTGCTTTAGGATTACCTCATAGCCCTCCTAATTGAACACACGTTTCCCCACTTCAGCTCCTCTAATGGCTGTTGGAAACCTGGTGCATTCTGGGACTGGTAGTCTTTTATGGCAAAATTCTGTTTTCTCATTTCTACCAGCACTGACAGGTTGCTTGTTCAGAGACACTTCACCTTTTCTATAGCCCCTTCCTGGGTTATGATAAGCTTTCTTAACACATACCCCCCTGCTTAAGTTATTACGGACTGGTGTAACTGGTGAAACTTCTTCTCTACAGTCCGTAATCCCGGAAAGGGCATCCGCATTCTTGTGTAACTTCCCAGCACGATGTTCAACTTGAAAATCAAATGCCTGTAAGGCCATGTACCAGCATGGTTCTTAATTTGCTGCAAACCACTTAAGTGGGGCATGGTCCGTGACCAACTGGAACTTTCTCCCTGTAAGGTAAAACCTTAACGCCTCCACTGACCACTTGATAGCTAAACATTCTTTTTCTATTGTGGAATACTTTTGTTCAGCCAGTGACAACTTCCTGCTCAGGTACATCACAGGATGCTCCTCCCCATCATGACACTGGGATAGAACCGCTCCTAGCCCTACGTCCGATGCATCCGTTTGAACCAGAAAGGGTTTCTTGAAGTCCACCCCTTTCAGTACCGGTCCTGTACACAATTTTCCTTTTAAGACTGAAAACGCTTTTTCAGCTTCAGGTGTCCACTTTAGCTGGTTTGGACAATTCTTCCGCAGCATATCCGTGAAAAATGCACTTTTCTCTGCGAATTGCGGTATAAACCTGCGGTAGTATCCAATAAGCCCTAAGAAACTTCTTAGTTGTTTCTTTGTTGTTGGAGGAGGAAAATTCCTGATGCTATCTACTTTACTCATTAGAGGTTTAATTTTTCCTCTTCCCACTAGGTGGCCCAGGTATTTTACCTCCCTATTTGCAAAGGCACACTTCTTCGGGTTTAAAGTGATTCCCGCTTGCTTCATGGAGCACAAGACTGCCCTGATCCTCTTTAGATGCTCCGCCCAGGTGTTACTATGGATTATGACATCATCCATATATGCAAAAGCATAATTTTGGTGGGGTCGAAGTACCTGATCCACTAACCTTTGGCAGGTAGCCGCTGCTCCATGCAGTCCGAAAGGCATCCTCTTGAACTGGAAAAGGCCAATAGGGGTGCTGAATGCAGTCTTCGGCTTCGACTCCCTGGTGAGAGGGATTTGCCAATATCCTTTTGTCATATCAAGGGTGGTTAAGTATTGAGCCTGTCCCAGCTGGTCCAACGGCTCTTCAATTCTTGGCATTGGATATGCATCAAAAACTGATATGGCGTTTACCTGCCGGAAGTCAATACAAAATCTTAAAGATCCATCAGGCTTCGGCACCAGGACTATGGGACTATTCCAGGGACTCTTTGACTCCTCTATTACTCCCATGTCCAACATCTCCTGGACTTGTGCCACTACTTCCTGTCTTTTGGCTTCAGGCAAGCGGTATGGCCTTTGACGAACTAATTTCCCAGGTGGAGTTATTATTTCATAGGCAACCAAATGTGTCTCCCCAGGTATGGGTGTCAACACATCTGGAAACTCTTTGAGCAATTTCCTAATTTATTCCTGTTGTACCACTGTCAGGTCCTCCCCTATTTGGGGCTCTGATTTTTCTTTACAATCAGATACCTGGGGTCCCAAATCTTCCTCTTCATTCACCTCCCTCTCTCGGGCACAGGTGGCAGCTAGGCTTTTAACCCCTTTGATGTCAGTAGAACCAAAGCCTTTGGTTCCACGTTCAGAATTCTCCAGGGATGTGACCTCCTCCACAGGTGGAAAACCCAGCCTCTCACAGATCAATTGGGCAATTCTGTCTCCTGTCTTCACGTGATAATCATTCTGTCCAAAATTAAACAACAGAACTTTAATATTGCCCCTGTAATCGGGATCAATTACTCCCGCACCCACATCGATGAAATATTTAAGGGCTAATTTGGACCTTGAGGCTACTCTCCCATAGCATCCAATAGGTATTTCCACTTGGAGACCAGTGTCCACCAGGGCTCTCCCTTGGCTAGGTACAGTCACATTTTCTATGCTGCACAGGTCAAACCCAGCAGCTTGAGGGGTTGCCCGCTTAGGAGCTTGGGCCTTCTCTGTGACCCTATGGTACTTTAGGACGAATGTCTGCTTTGGGGTAGCTTGGTCTTCTGGACGCTTAACCATCTTTTTAGCTGGGGTCTGAGGACTTCCAAATAAAGGCCCAGGAGCTATTACCATTAAACCTTCTCCCTCCTTCTTTCCTAGTCCTTCCACTAGACCCTGCTTAAATCTTGGCCAGTCTCTTCCTAGAACCAAATCAAAGGGTAGCCTAGGCACCACTGCTAACAGGACTTCCTCTTGTCCCCCCAGGCACTTAACCTTTAGCCTATAGGTGGGATATGATGTTGCAGCACCATGAATGCATCTGATGTGAACTTGGCTTTCAGGGGTTCTAGGCACAAATCCTTCTTGGGCCTCTATCCTCTTCCAAAGCCTTTTTGACATCATACTCTGGTCTGCCCAGAGTCTAACAAAGCATTTGTGGTAATTCCTTGCACATCAACCATCAAAAGAAATCCTTCTTTGGGCTGTTTTAAATCCACACCCACTAAGCTAGTGTGTGTCTGACATCCTTTTTTTAAATGTCCCCATTTTCCACACTTGAAACATTTCTTTCTATTCCACTGTGTTATCTGGTTTGATACAGTACATTCGTTTTCAGAAACATTTTTAATTATTTTCTTTTCTGATACAGCATCTCTAGCCTCAGCACCAATCTTCAGAGGGCCACCCATTCTATGGCAAGCCTGCGTGGCTTCCAAGAATCTCTCTGCTAGCATGGTTGCCTCTCCAAGATTTTGGCAATTTTGCTGTATAAGGAAAGTATGCAAATCTTTAGGGACCGCAGACATAAATTGTTCCAACATTATAATGTCTAATAACATTTCTATCGTCTTTTGCTCAGGCTCCAACCATTTTACAGCTAAACTTCTGATTCTCTGACTCAGAGCCCTGGGTGTTTCACCCACTTTCAATGTAGTAGCTCTAAACATTCGCCTATACTCTGAAATAGACAACCCTAGGCGATCTCTAATAGCAGCCTTTACATCCTTATAATTCAAAGCCTGGGCTGCTGGCATTGCTCTGTAAGCTGCAAGTGCCTCTCCAGTTAATGAGGCTGCCAGCCTTACTGCCCACTGGGTCTCTGGCCATGCTAATGCTTGTGCCACTCTTTCAAAAGACTCTAGAAAATCATCAACATTATCATCTGGAGTTAGCTTCCCAAAACTAAATGCCCCAATCCCTTGACTGAGTCCCACACTGTCCACATGTGGTGTACCAGTATTTACTGCTGGTCTTGCATCTGTTCCACTTTGGTTCTTCAGCTCAACTAGGGCTTGCACCAGATCAAGCACTGGCCTCTGCTGGTCCATTAAGGCTCTCATAGCAGTGTCCTGAGCCTGCTGTGCTAGCTCCTGCTGCCTGCTGAATTGGGCTGCCATCCACTGAGCTAGTTCCTTTGGATCCATCTTGAACCCTGTAAGAAATACAAAGAAAAAAAAAAACACAGTGCACCACCTTCCAAACAGGTGTTTTTTTTTTTTTTTCAATTACCCTATGCTTACTCCCATCCACCACTAGACATGCCCAGGTACTTATTACCTTGTCTCAGTGATGAATCCAGCTCTGCACAGGGTCTTTTCCTCCTGGGACAGCTTCCTCTCCTCCAAAGTGCAGTTGAGGGAAAATCTTTTTTTTCCAGCTTTAAGCTTGAACTGTAGTTGTAATCCTCAGCAAGTAAATCCCCTTTTGTGCAAACGCAAACCTGCCAACTATGCCATTTGTCAGATGGCTGCCTGGGTGAGAATCTTCACAGTCTTGACAATGCATATATTTATATGATTTTTTGCAAGGTATTGTGGGTAATGTAGTTCATTCACACCAGACACAGCTGCTGACAATAATTTAGTTGTGCACAAGTGTTAAAGCCAATAAGATACTTCTTTATTTATGGGGTTATTTCTCCCAGCACAGATATGCTTGGTAGCACATAAATTAGGTTACTTGCTTGCAGTGTTTAACTTGGTAAAACAAAGTCAAAATTCAAAATCAGGAAAACAACCTTCAAACTTGTCAGGCAATTAGCTAATGTTTTCTTAGCATATCTCTAACAAACGAAAAGCCACAAAGAAAGAAATAAACTGTTCTTGTAAGGTTAACTTCTGATTACTTTCCACACAGATCCAGAAGTAATTCTCTCCTAGCTCACAAGCAATTAGGTGCAGCTCAATTGCTATCAGTTATCCAGCTGAAACCCTTTAGCAGGCTGGCTTTCTACTGTGTGAGTCAAATCCTGCTTCAGGAGCTTTTCTTAGTGGAATAAAGAACAAATTTATATTTCTTTGTGATGGCTGCTGTGCTTTATCACAGAAAGTTACCAACGGAGTTTGGATAGAGAGCAGTCCATATAAACAATATCTTGATCTGCTATTATTTCCCCTTCATCAACAAGCATAGGGTCACTATCATGAATTGGCACAGATGAATCTTTCAATGGAGCACTTTCAGGAGAACACTTATTTCCCTGCTGTCTTTCAAGGTTATAGCTAGGGCATAGATCAGTGTTCATACCTGAGCTTCCATTGTTGCTATAGTTCCTCTCTATATAGCCTGGCCAGTATGTAGTCCAGTTCTTATGTCCAGCCTTCCAGTCCTGATCCCTGGACACTGGATCTCTCTTCACATACCTTCTGGCATAGGTCTTAGAGTCCCTTCCACGTGCAGCCGTCTCCCTCACAGGTAGCCTCTGGTGATTCCTTGTTCTGCAGCACCATTCCTCTGGCTTTCCCCAGTCCAATGGTCTATGCTGGCCCTTGGAATACCTCCCAGTATACGTACTGCCTTGGACTCTTCTAGACCTCTCAAAGGCTTTTCTCCTCTTCCTTCCAGAGGGTTTCTTTCCTTCTCTATCCGTCTGGTTTGGCTTCTGCTTCTGCTGATCCTTCAGATGAAACTGATGATCAAACTCAAGCTGATTCTCAGGATACTGAGGACAATTCTCTGAATATCCAAGGTGATCATGAAGCTGGTCATCTGTAGAATAAACTCTACTCTTATTCTGCTTAGATGAGTGATCCTCCCTAACACAGCGCAGCTGTGCTGAATCAGGCCCTGCCCTTTGAGATGAGTGCTTAGGGATTACCTCATAGCCCTCCTGATTGA
Source organism: Ichthyophis bannanicus (assembly GCA_033557465.1). Classification (NCBI taxonomy): domain Eukaryota; kingdom Metazoa; phylum Chordata; class Amphibia; order Gymnophiona; family Ichthyophiidae; genus Ichthyophis; species Ichthyophis bannanicus. Next base: position 1,236,469,000 of record CM066031.1, on the reverse strand, counting down.
ACACATGTTTCCCCACTTCAGCTCCTCTAATGGCTGTTGGAAACCTGGTGCATTCTGGGACTGGTAGTCTTTTATGGCAAAATTCTGTTTTCTCATTTCTACCAGCACTGACAGGTTGCTTGTTCAGAGACACTTCACCTTTTCTATAGCCCTTTCCTGAGCTATGATAAGCTTCCTTATCACAAATCACTAGACTAGAATTGTTGGCGTTAGGTTCTGTCTTACAGAGTCTCCATGCTTGGATTCAAGATCAGCTGCCCTTTAATATGACTGAGCCACTGCACCCCTTCAAGCCCGGGACTTTAGTGTGGATTAAAGAGTGGAGAAAAGAACCGTTGGAGCCACACTGGAGAGGGCCCTACATCGTCATACTGTCTACCCCTATGGCAGTTAAAGTTGCGGAGCTCGCATCTTGGATCCACCACAGTTGGTTGAAGCCGGCTGCACCTACCGATCCTCAGCTTTGGACCTCAATGAACCATCCTGATTCACTCCTACATCTTACCCTGAGACGTCAGAGACCATCAGTGTAGACTCATCAGCCCTCCTCTTCTCACACGTCGTGGAAGCTGACAGGTCTACACACGACGGAAGCTGTGAAAGAGGAAGAACCTGAGTAAAAGAAAAGACTTTCAGTTCTATATAGAGACTTATTGAAGTAGTATAGCTATGATGAATATGCATGTCTATATTGTACTTGCGGTATTCCTGGGGCCCTTTAGAATGACTTCCTCTATACCCCCTTGTACCCCCTGCATAACCACCACCCGTACAGGAGTAAAAAATTACCCAAACCCTGCTCTACCACTCACACTACAGCTGCACCGGTTCTGTTAGCCAATGTGAATATAATGGTACGGAATTGAGTATCTGTACGATAGGGAAAACCAAGACTTGCTTTAACCCACGCCAGAGTCCCACCTATCAGGTTATCGAGGTTCGCTCCCACTCAGCTGTGGGCCACCTCTTAAATTCCACGAAGATATCCTCCCCCACTAGCCCGGCCTCTCTCTTTTTTGATGCTTGTGCAGCCATAAATGCCAGCAGATGGCACAAGGGAAGGTGTGGTTCCCTTAGCCAGGAACGCACCTATACACACAATGACAAATACATACTATGGCCCAGCTACTTGGGCAGAAGATAGGGCTTGGGGATACCGCACTCTTGTTTATATGTTAAATCATATTATCCGCTTACAAGCTGTTGTAGAAATTATAACTAATGAAACCGGTAAGGCATTAACCCTCCTGGCAAAACAAAACACCCAGATGCATACTGCTATTTACCAAAACCAGTTGGCCCTTGATTACCTATTGGCCACTGAGGGAGGGGTATGTGGAAAATTCAATCTGACTAACTGCTGTTTGCAGATTGATGATCAAGACCAAGTCATTGAAGAAATAGCCGACCGTATGCGGAGGCTAGCTCATGTACCTGTTCAGACCTGGCATGGACTGGAGCTAAATGGATGGTTTGGTTCTATATTTACAGGGGTGGGGGGGGGGGTCTGAAAACTATTGTATGTATTGTTTTACTAATGCTAGCTTTATGTATGCTTCTTCCATGTTTTCTACCTCTTTGCCTATGCATGTTTACCTCTATTATTGATAGTACAGTTGAACGCAAGACTGCAGCCCGAGTATTAGCTATGTGGAAGTATCAGGCCTTACCTCAGGAGGTGGCCACAGTCTAGGATAGTACTTAATGTGTGATTTTTATCTCACCCCTTTCTGGAGGGGTGACAATAATCAAAATGGGGGAATGTGGTAGGCCCCAGAAATTAGCCAGGCCTCTGGTAGGCCTCATGCATAGAAATGTATCTATAACAGTATTGAATTACCAACCCCCACTGTAGACTTGTGCTGGAAAGAAATATCTGCTTTTAAAAACAGCTTCTGAACATTTCTTCTCTTTCCAGCCCCCCTCCCTTCTGCTGCTCGCTCAAGCGTTCCTTGAACTCAAATTGACCTGGCCTTCTTGGGGCCAGGAATGCCTTCCCAATTAAAATGGACTAATTAAAAGTGTACTTATGGTGGGCCTCATCTCCAGGCCTGGAGGGATAGGTCCCCACCTCACAGAGCAGGAAAGACCATATATGGTGGGTCCATCTGCGATGTTGTCCAGGTGCCCCTGCTTTGCAGATAACACACTCTAAGCTTTGAACCTCTCTGTGCCTTTTGAAGTTTTAGATAGAGAATTTGTTATGCAGATGCAGGAATGTCTTAACGAGGGAAAGGTGGGCTGGAGTGGAGGAAGAGGGCTGGCATGGTTCCTGATTGGATGCCAATTGCCAATAGAGAATTTACTTTGACTTAATGATGAAAATGGATATGTGAGAATGTATATAAGCAAGCTGCGAGCGCACCTCATGGCTCAGCCTTTTGTTCCTTGGATTTTTTCCAGCTGAGCCTGTGCTGCACATTAAAATCTTGATTTGAATTCTGCAAATGACTCCTAGTTTTATTCCTTGATACAATCAGCCACAGCAGTTACATGGCTCCATGGAAAAGAGCAGGAATCTGGCCTGATTATTCTTTTCTGGGGGAGAGGGCGCAGCAGGAGAGAGAGAGGCGCATCATGGCAGTTTTAAATGTAGGAAAAAAAACATGATCATGATCACTATCATGGCAGCAGGAGCCACGATTCGGTTGCCATGGTCAAGAGGCAGGTAGCAGCAGGCAGAATTTGTTTTCAAAAATAAGTAAAACCATGACTAGGATCATGGCCGGTACTAGAGTGCTGTGATCTGCACAGCTGTGAGTGGACGAGGGCCCAGAGATGAGAGAGGAGGCATGGAGGAGACAGTCAGGGCAGGCATAGAGCAGCATCAGCTCTTGCAACCTGCTCCAGAGCCTGAGGAGAGCTGCTGGAGCAGGGTCAAGTCCTGATCAGTGTCTGGAGGTGAAGCTGTCCTTAAGGGGACTACAGGACCATGTTAGGCTGGGCCCAGGACGGGACTGTGAGGACTGAAAACAGCTCTGGTGAGTGACTAGTCCTGCCTGACTGGGGTCCTGGAACCATAAGAGAGCTGGCAGGAGGCTGGGGAGGCCCAGAGAAAAAAAATATCTATAAGAATTTGGAGGGCATTTTGTTCCAAAATCGTGGCTCTAAATACAAATGGGGCCTGAAACTTCATAGAGCATTGGGTAGGCTCCAGAGCTTTGTTTTGCAAAATTATCAGCCTGGGCATGCTAAGATAGGCTCTAGGAACCTAACTACATGCCAAAATTAAAAGTTTTAAGTGAGACTGAACCATAATAAGAGGCTGCACTGAGCATTTGCCGTAGCAGTCTATGAATGAAAAGTGTCCTCCATGTGGAACAGATGCAGAGGGAGACACAGAGAAGCTTGTAAAGTCTCTAAAAATGGCAGGAATGGGGGGGGGGGGTAGAGTTTAGGAATGGCATAGTTAATGTTTAATAGTTTAAAACATCTTTACTTAAACATAAGCCTGCTATGGTGGCAATTAGTATGACAGTGCTGCCTATGGTTCTGTGACATTCATGCTGAAGCTATTTTGTTCTGGGACCTGGCATGGAAACACTAATCTTCTAAAGAGAGTCTCTGGAATCCTGTTTTGGGTGTGGGGCAGTTGTGACTGATGTTTTGAGTGAAGTGGCCGGGAGATGTAGGGGTGAGTATAGGGTTTGGAAGGTGGCAGAAAAAGTTAAGGATATGGATGTTTTGAGAGTGTTAGCTTGAAGTGAAATTTGAGTGCATTTGTGGGGGGTTTTCAGAAGCTTGAGTGAAATAACTCTGCTAGAAGTGAGGATCTGTGAATTGAAGGTTTGATTAACAGAAAATATTGGCTTTAGAGACCTTTTGCATAATTTTGAAGTGAATATCAGTGTTTAAGTACTGCCTGAGATCCTTTTTAGAGATTTTTAACTCTAGTGTGCACACATGACACGTCCTTATGATTCCTAGCATTCTATTTGGTTTCTTGGCTTCCATTGCACATTGGACAAAGGTTTCAATGTATTATCCATGATGATGCCTAAATCTTTTTCCTGGCTGGTGGTTCCTAATATGGTACTGTCTAACTGTTGTGGCTGGCGCTACCTGCTTGTCAAACGCATGCTTTTAGTTTGTGCCAAACCCACGCTGACAGCTAGTGCCTTTTAGTAAAAGGGCCACCTAGTCACTTATGTGGTCAATTGAGTCTGCTGTGTTCTTCTAAGAGTTGGGCTGTTCATAAAGAAGCTGGACCTATGAACGAGTCTGCCAATTTGAAAATATTTGCTGTTGATTCCTGAAACAGATAAGTTCAGAACACAAAAATTGTATCGGATATAGCTACATACCTTGAAGGTTTATCTGCATTTGAACTCTATTGGACCTTGTTAAGAAATCTACTTATTCAGCTCTTGGCAATTTGAGCTTATATGATGATGAAAAGTAAGCAAACCTGGCTTGGTAGCCTAGAGTTTTCACGGGCTCTCTGTGCTGGAAGCTGTATAGCTCTCTCTCTTTGAGATCCATTTAAATAATTTTCAAATTTTTTGGTTTAGGGTTTTTTTGTGGATTGTGTATGCTGCTCCCTTATTTGTGCAAGACAGTATGTTTGGATGTCTTTATAAGATAGGCACAAAGAAGTGCTTATGGGCCTTCACGACATAGGTGCCCTGTTATAAAATTACTCTCAAAGAGTACTTTTCAGCAATCCCTCTAAATCAGAGCATCACATAATGCTGAGCATCATCTGTGGGAGCAGTTGGAAGGATCTACCAGGGAGCTGATTTGGGAAAGCAGCTGCCATTTCAGACATCATTTTGCTGCAGTTTCTTTCTTTTCCCAAAGGAATGTCCACAGAAAAGAAAAACTGATTCATTTTCAGATTTTATTTTTGATTCTTGAGTGTTTTTATTGACTTGTTTCACACATTTTGGTTTAATATAATTTTAATATGCATTAGAACCTTTTAGTGATTGAGAATCAATTGCACATGTGTTAATTCAGAGGCTAATGCATATTAAATTAATTTTGCATGCAACATGATTATTGGAGGATGAATTATTGAAATATTCCCTACTCCCCCAGCTTTAGCTGTCCGGCAACCATGCAACCTAAAACTAAAACATATTTGGAGTGAATACCAAATGAAACCCAAGTAGAAGAGAATTACATAAAATCTTGCAAGAAACCACGATGCAAGTTATATCATGAACTATGACGGGATCTTACAGCTACCTTATGTGAAAGACATTCAAACTACAAAGTGCTCATATATGCTTTTCTATGAATGTAGTATATATAATAGAATGTAAAAAAATCTTAATGAGCCAAAAGTTAAAGAGAAGAATTATTCTTCATAGACTTGTTTAGGTTAATTTTATAACAAGATGCCAAAGGGAGAATCCAAAAAAGGAGCCTATTTTAGAAAGGCAACAGAGGCACCTATGTGCCTTGATAGGCCAGGTTTCTAGGAATAGTCCTGTAGCATGTAAATGCAGATGCACATTTACATTCTTTTTTTGAAGCAGGTGCAAAATGTCCATGTACTCTAAGCATGCACATCACAACGCCATCCCTGTTTTGGCCTGGGAATATTTTCTTGTGATGCACGTAAAAGTATGTGTTGTCTTGTCACCGCACAAATTGAGTAATTTTCTGAAAGGCCTAAATGGCCCACACTTAACTTGCCGGACCCAGTTCATAAACAATGAGTGAAACACTGATGATATACTCACTTTAGTTAGATCAAATTAGGCAGCGGCCTTATTCATCTAACAGGGACTTCTGTCCTTGCTACCCAAGCTTGCATCAGATGTTTCTCATGCTCCCCTGCTTACGTTGCGCTAGTAGAGCCAGTCCATCATAGTCAGGCTGTGCTCACCACATGGTCTGCCACATTTAAGCAAGATCACCAGCTCTCCATACCATTGCCCCTTTCACCAGAAAGGGGTGAGAGGATGAAAGGGCATTCTTAGCCTCAGTGCCTCTCTTGTGCCCAAAGACTCGGTGCTTCACAGTCACAGTAATTCATCAAGAATGGAAACATTATCTTGTTTTCTACCTCCCTTTAGGCTTGGGTACCCTGCTACACCATGCTGCAACAGAGCAAAACATGTGAACAATAGTAATGCATAGCTGCTTCTGTTAACAACTTCATAGATTAACAAAACACTATGGCCCAATGCAGAGACAATAGATTAACAAAACACTATGGCCCAATGCAGAGACACGGGTTACAGGGCTACAAGCCCTGGGCCCAGTTCTCCCTCCGGCTCTCCCTGAATGTCCAGAGCAGCAGGACAGGGAGAGCCGGCAGAGGCAGGAAGGGGTGGGATCTGGGAGGAGTGGGGGTGGGTCAGCCTGACAGGACATACAGGGCCCATTCAGGTCATGGTCCTATATGACCTGCTGGATCAAAGGGGACATGCTGCTTATTCCACCTCAAAAGGCCAAGGGGGGATCCCCGCTGCCTGATCCAGCCATGGGTCGGGTGGTGGGGAGGGGGGGGGCTGAGTCGCAACAGCTAGGGGATCCTGCGGGGAAGACATCCCTGCAGGCAGACAGCGGCATGCTGGGTCATCCTCAGGCCCGATTCTGTGTACCACAGTAACATTTTGTTAATGCAGTCCAGAATCAGGTCCTAACAGGCCCGTCCTACACGGGCACATCTGGATGGCTCAAACATGCCCCTTTTCAAACTGGGTGACAAGACAGAAAGTGTAACCAGGACTACCTTTCATCAACTGAGGGAGAATACCAACTGGCCAAAATGGAAGAAGGAAGCAAGAGAAAGAAAGGCCAGGCACTGTTGCCATTTAAACCTTCCTCTACCTAGCCAGTCCTCATTAAGCAACTGAGACATGGTTCCAGGCCACTCTACATTCCCCATTCCAATGCATGACATCTGACACCAGCAACTGACAGCAGATCTGGAGCATGTGGATAACCCAGTTCCCCTGGATACACTATGATGAGGTGATTCCAGTAGTGGCTGTTGTTGTTAAGTGCCGTTGAGTCAGTGTTGACTCATGGCGATCCTCTGGATAGTGGTCCTAAATTGTGTTCGGTCTTCAGTCAGGCGGCTCATTGTTGACAGACTGGTACCCATTGCTGCTGTTATTTATCGATCCAACTCATTGCTGGCCTTCCTCTTTTGTGTTGACCTTCTATCTTGTCTTTCTCTAATGATCTTTCTCTTCGCATGATGTGTCCAAAGTATAAAAGTCAAAGTCTTGTCATCTGAGCTTCTAAAGAAAGCTTTGGTTTGATCTCCTCTAGTAGTGACTGGTTTGTTTTTCGGCAGTCCATGGTATATGCAGTATTCGCCACCAGCACCATAATTCAAAGGCATCAATTTTCTTCCTGTCTATCTTTTTCACTGTCCAGTTTTCGCAGCCATATGATGTTATTGAAAATACCATGGCTTGAACGAGTCAAATCTTTGTATGGAGAGAGGCCTCTCTGCTCTTGAGAATCTTGTCTAGGTCTTTCATAGCCATTCTGCCAAGAGCAATATGTCATTGAGTATTGGCTGGAAAGGTTTAAATATAGCACCCCACTAACACAAATTGCTTTCCCATTACCCATTTCAGTCTGTTAAACAACTTTTTAAATATAAAAAAAACTTTTATATCTTCTGGGTTTCCGATCTTGCCAGGCCTAAGTCCAAGCCCATTCACGTCACATACCACCATACAACATACGATAGCAGTGTCCATGCTGCAGTGCTTCTTGTGATTTCTCTGAGGGGTGCTCTCATAATATCAGAAATATCTAGGGATGTGCTTTCATTTGAAATGGCATGGGAAATATTAACATTTCCTATATCATTTCCTATAGTTTTTAATCCAAACATAACAAACTCCAAAATTCTTTTCTCTTCTCTACCCTTTCTAGCTGAAGTCACTGAGAAGGCAATATTCTTACAACTTACAAATGTTGTGGACAAAAAGGACATTTTACACCCCTGGCGGTTGGGTTTCTGAATGCTCCATAATACTGAAACGTCTAACCTTCATGGTCAGTGAAATATGTAAATTTCTGTGTTTAGGAATAAGTATCCTTTTTGTATCATTAGATTTATCAGTAGAATTCGATTGGTGAACCATCAGTGTTCTCATTAACCATTTGGTTGATATTCGTATCTCATGAACCGTTCTTACATGGTTCATCTCATTTCTGCCTCAATGTATAGTACCTTTACTACAATATGGGCCTCATACAGAGACTTGGGTTGCGGGGCTGCATGTCCCGGCGGGACGTGCAGCCTCACAAATCTTCTGGACCTGATTCTCCCTCCAGCCCTCCCCATACATCCTGATGCTCAGGATGGGGAGAGCTGGTAGGGGACCGGAGGGGGCTGTCATCTTTAATATATTCCTTAATCACCCGGCTCTATTAGTTCAATCTCTGGGCTTCTCAGGTCATGTTTTTGCAGATGACATCCAATTGATAGCATATTTCGACCCCTATGCTCCTGATCCTCAACTTTTTAATAGTTGTCTCTCAGCAATCTCAAGTTAGCTCAAATAAAATTGCTTTCATTTTAATCCTAATAAATCCAAAGCAATGTGTTTAACAGACCAATCTCCTCCTTCAATTGCATCTGCACTTGCAGATTAATCTCCTCCTGGTATCCTCTATGGAAATTCTGGATTGTCATATTGACTGCTGCCTAGCTTTCCATACTCAAATTTCTTCAGTAGTCTCCTCCTACTTCTCTGCTCTCAGGGACATTCATGCTGTAAGATCTTTCCTGGATAATCCCGCATTGACTACTCTAGTCATTTCCTTAATTGGCTTGGCTACTGTAACTCATCATACAATGGTTTATCCTTTTCTAGCATTAAACATCTATAATTACCTCAAATTTCAGCCACCAAATTAGTTACTCATTCAAAAACATTCAACCATGCTACCCCCCTATTAAAAGAGCACCATTGGCTTCCAGTATCCTATAGAATAACATTTAAGAGACTACATTTAGCCCAGAAAACTTTTATCTCCAGGAACAAGCAGGAATGTAGTCTTCATATATGGGTGACGTCAATACCGACAGAGCTCACATGGGAACGCTCTCCAGCGTCCAATAGGAAAGGTTTTGGGAGCATTCCACTGCACCTTCCTTGCTGCTCCCACCTTTCCAACTTTCCCTCCTCAGTTCTTCATTCTCTGCAGAGCCAGCAGGAAGCAAATCCTGTCACCACAGAAAATGTGTTTATTTTATTTCTTTAGTTTTTTGTGGATGCATCTGCCTTCCCATTGACACCAGAATCGACTACCATTGGTTCTTTTCTAAAATCTTCTTTTCTTTTTTCTAAAAAGTGAATTAGAACTTTCTTGGGTACATCGACGCCATTTTAGGCCTTAAGCCTACCATTTAGTTTGGCACAATGGAAAAATCAGCTGGTGGTTTTAAGAAATGTTCTAAGTGCGGCGGTACCATCTCGGCTACCGACACCCATGATTGGTGTCTCAAATGCCTTGAGCCTGACCACCAGCCATCACAGTGTCCTTTATGTAGGAAGATATCAAAGGGAGGCCTGCAGAATTGAGCTACTAAGTTAGGCACACTCTTTGCCTCAGACACAGTCTCCTTAGCATCGAAGTCATCGAGGGCACCGTCGTCTTCTCATGGATCTCAGGTATCAAAACATGTCTTTGAAGACACACTGATCCCCCAAGGGTAGATCTAAGAATCAAGATGCCTTGAGCATTGTTCTAGAGGTAGATCGGCCACCCAAACTACCCCAGTGGGAGGAACCTTCCTCCAAATCCATCGAGGGATTCCAGGATGCTCCCGAGGTCTCCCCCTCTGGAGAGCTCCTGGTGCCATGCTCTGGGACGGTATTCCACATATCCGATACCGATACCCAAGCATCGGCAAGCTCTATGGATAAGCATATCATCGCCATTGAGTGCAGCTTGGCGGCACTACTAGCGGCGTTGGTTCTGACAAACCTATACCGACGGTACCACCAACACCAACACCATCCACAGTTCCAATGCAGTCCGCATCGGGGTTTGTACCGATTGAACCGCTACCACCCATGCCTGCCCTTGAGTCCATCCCTGGTACCGGTGGCTCTTCCAGGCATCCTCCCCAATCCAATACCGATTTTTATTTGTACCAGGCCTTAGCGGAGCGTAGACATCACTTTTGTCGATATTTTGAATCTTCCGATTCTGATTCATCCGATGAGGAATCGATTGATACCCGAGAAATTCAACATATACTGAAGGATCCATCTCCCTCTCCGGAATGCCTCATGTCTGAGGACATGTCTTTTCAGAAGTTTATTTGGGACCTGGTCAGGGGCCTGTCCATTACATTAACATCTGAAAAAGAACCTAGGGCTGAGGAATTAGAAATCCTCCAGCACCCTACGGCTCCTAAAGAAGCTGCCACTCTTATGAGCCACCACAGTTCCAGTTCACCGTATCCTCCAGGAACTCATGCTCTGGATGTGGGAGGTGCCCCTTACCATCTCTCCCCATACTCGACAACTCAATACCATGTATTGAGTACCAGAGTCTCCTGTTTTCGAAAAAACTCAGTTGCCTCATCACTCAATGGTGATGGACTTGGCAATGCGTCAAATTAAAAGTTCAAAGACACATTCTTCGAACCCTCCTGGTAGAGAAGCGAGGACTTTCGATGCTTTTGGGCGTCAATGTTTTCAGGTCTCCATGTTTTCAGCCAGGATAGGTTTGTGCATATTCTATTGGGTATGTTACTTAGGGAGGTTACTAGAGATCTTGAGGCAAAGGCTCCTCTTTTCCCTGATGATATGAGAGCTGACTATCTCACTTTGGTCAAACATGCCCAAATTGTGTCAAAGTTTGTAAATAGGGCAACCTTTGACTGCTCTGAGTGTACCAATAGGGCCACCTTAATCTGCATTGGAACACACAGGATTGCTTGGCCATATTCCTTGCATAGGTGAGAACCTTTTTGGCAAAGATTGGCAAGACAAAGCGTCTCAGTTGGAGTCTGAGAATACTACCCTAAAGAGATTTTCTAGACCCACTGTCAATCTGGCTAAGAAGAAAACAGCTGCAAAGAAGACTTTCTTCAGTAAAAAGAAGAAATTTTACCCTTCTTACACCCCTACTACTTCGCAGTACCAACCTCAGGGTACTCAAAAGAGGCAACAGCCTCCCAAGCAGCAGAAGAAGCCACAGGCTCTTAAAAACCAACCAGCTCCACAGACTCAACCTGCGCATGGTTTTTGACTTTCTCCTAGAGAACATGTACAGAGTTCCTGTATGCGTTTCCTCCCATGCCCCTGTTTTCCAAGATGCTTTTCAAGCTCCAGGCAGACATAGGCCTCATGATACTCATAGCCCCACATTTGCTATGTCAACCACAGTTTTCTCTCCTACTACGTCTGTCTCAGACTCAATCCTTAGATCTCAGATTTGCCCCAGATCTTCTCTCTCTGAAAGAAAAGATGCTACTCCATCCCAGTACGCAGTCTCTTCATCTCATGGCATGGCTGCTGAAAGCTTAGTGTTATAGGATCTTAACCTTACTCAGGAGGTAAATTAGATCATCTTAGCCTCTAGAAAGCCATATACCAGACATTCTATGCTTTCAAGTGGCTTAGATTTTCCGTCTAGTGTTCCCAGAAGAACCTTATTCTCTTCTTGGCTCCAGTGGAGGTGCTCCTCCAGTATCTCCTCCATTTAACTTCTTCCAGTCTCAAGACCAACTTGGTAAGAGTTCACCTGAGTGCAATATCAGCCTCTCACCATCTTCTGGATGGAGAAACAATTTCCTCACAGCTGCTCCTGGCATGCTTCATGTGAGGTCTCTTGCTCACTAATCCTCCCATTAGACTGCCACCAGTGGCCTGGGATCTCCCTGTCATTCTAGGGCAACTTCTCAAGCCACCCTTTGAAATCTTAGCCACTACCTCGCTTCATCTTCCTTGTTGCTTTCACTTCATCTAGACGCATTAGTGAGCGATAAGCTTTGGTGGCAGACCCACCTTACACATGGTTCCACCATGACAAGGTTGTACTAAGGACTCGCTCCCAAAGGTGCCAAAAGTGGTGTCTCCTTTCCATTTGATTCAGTCAGTCTACTTCCTGTCTTTTTTCCTAGACCACAATCATCTAGGGGAGAAGCAACCCTCCATACCCTTGACTGCAAACATGCCTTTTGGCATTCTATCTTCAAAGGATAGTTGAGCACCGTAAAGGCTCTCAGTTATTCCTCTCCTTTGATTCCAGTCACTTGGAGTTGCCAGTATCCAAACATACTCTCTAAATGGACAGCAGATTGCATTTCATTTGCTTATGACAAAGTAGGACTATCCCTTGAAGGTCATGTCGCTGCCCATAATGTTCGGGCCATGGCTACGTCGATCCAAAATAAGAAGACCACCCAATGTGTAGTACATGATACTCTAATATTTGTTGGACAGTCAGGAGGAAAGTTAAAACATCCCTCCTCTTGAATGACCCTTACATCCCTTTTATTCATATATACGTTCTAAACTACTGATAATCATTAGCACTTGTCCTTATCACTTATCTGAATGACAATCCAAAACCAGTCCGGTAGCAATCCGAACATGTGTCAGGCTGTATGTGGCATAAATGTGATCCTCCAAATTCATTAATCTGATGACATGCATGTTTTGAGCCAACTCCCAGCTCTGTATCAAGTGTAGTAATTGCTCTCCATAATGGGATCAAGATGCTGTGCCAGCATTTAAACAACCATCAAGTTGCTGAAACTTTTAAAGTGCCTGCACAAATTCCCATAGCAGATGACCTCAACTTTTAGAAATGCCAAGCACAACACAGGGAATGCCCCACTGCATCAGGGAATCCCTATTCTGATTGGTTAAAATTAGATCAGACTCAGTCACTAAATCTCCATGTTGAGACCACCCAGGCTGACAGTGTGTAGGACAAAAATCCATTTTTGTTTTAACCATTGTAGTCTAAGGGATGGTCCCTTCCACGGGGATCCCTTGGAACATAATCAGTCACTCTCCAACATAGTTCAGCAAATGTGTGGCCACATGATTAACAATGTTCAAGTATAGGGGCTGAACAGGTAGATGTCCGAATGCATGAGGCATGTTCTCCCAGCGATAATTTCAAAGAGCGAGTGGTGCAGCCAATGTGTAATAAATGCAGTTTCGATCTTATAGCATTGATCAGGTTAGTGCTACTGGAAATCCCTCTAAGTGACATTTACATGGTTTACTGGTCACCATATAAATACCTTTGAATATTGGGCCCCTACTGTCTTGTGCAGCAGGGGTTTGAGAATCCTCTCTACAAGTCCTGTTATTTCTTCAGATATGACTTTTCTGCCAGGGTTTTTCTAGGTTTGTGAATCTTAGCCAACTTTTAGAAAGTGCCCACAAAAGGATGAGTGTTTACAGATGTGACTGTACTTGCTTTGGAAATCTGTTGATAAGATAATTCAGTTGTAAGGGTTTCTCAGTCATGTTTTTGTAGTATGCACTGTTTTTAGAGCTATCTGTGCCCATCTTCTATGTACTTTTATGTGTCCATAATCACTACAGAACTTCCTTTATCTGCAAGCTTTATGATCATGTTTTGGTTATTTTGCAGGTTTTTTTATGGCAGCTTTTTCTAATTGAAAGTCATTATACCAAATTTCCTTTTGCTGGCTGGAAGGTTAATATTCCACTCTGTGCCTGAAAATCTATGTTGTCCAATTTATTACTTTGTCTATCTTGTGGTGCAAATATATTTTTTGTTACTTAAAACTGTAATCCAGTCTGTTGGAAATGTATTTTTGTGGACATGTATTTTCAGGCAGAATTTCCTGAAAATTTATTCTAGATTGGCTTGTAGTTGAATTTAATCTAGTTTAGTGAAAAGGTAAAATGCAAGTCCCTTAGACAGTAGTGAAAGCTCATGCTGTGATAATTGGTAGTTAGAGAGGTTTCCAGTCCCGGTTTGATTTATACATCTTTCAGTGTGGTCAGTGGGAATTTGTCTGCAGGGGATCTGCTGACTGTCAGAAGCTGAAAAACAAACGTATACATCAACTCTACAAAAGGAAGAATATGATAAAACCCTAAAAAGAAGAAATAAGGACTATGCAACAGCAAAATCCCTTATGAGCCAAATGAAGAAAGAAATATTTGTAATGCAAGCTAAAAACAATATATTGCATTCAAAAGGAAGCAAAAAACATCAGCACGACACCTGATGGAGCAGAGCTAAATGACTTGGACACTTTTTAGTCCATCCAAGGACTATGAAGATGAAAATTCAAACATGCCACATAAAGAGAGGCTACAAAAAGAAGCCTTACTTTATGCGGCCACATATCCAGTTAGGGGACTGAATACTGCATGATTAAACACACACATGGATGTTTAACAGGAGAAAAGAGGTCAGGATCCAAAACTAACCTCTTTGAGGCTGCTTTTGAATCCCGACCCCCTTATTCTCCTGTTTAAAACCCATAGGTATTTTAATCATTTCCCTTAAAGAAGCGCTCTAATCCCCTCTTTGTTCTATTTGTCTCTCTTGAATAGATTTAAGCTTGGTAGAGAAGGGACTTTCTCTTATGTGCATATATTCAGCCCTGCAGATGCCAAGTAGCACAATACTAATGAGTAGTAGCAACATCACCATCAGCAGATTCCCTGCAGACCCAGAATGCAATTTCATTAACACACATTCAGTTTGTTAGTGTTTCTCAGAAAATTTAGTACCCACCATTCACTATCTCACACTCACAAAGGGGGACTCTAGTATTAGTGGGAAATCTAATGGGTCCCCACAAAAAAATAAGGGAACCATTTTACTAAAGCACTAAATCGTTAACACAATAGTTATTAGTGTGCACATGAAAGTTACTCCATATTAATTCCTGTGTTAGCTGCTCATCACACAATGGGGTGGGAAATGGGCAACTTATGGGTAGATAGAGTAGACTGCACATTGCAGTTAGCAAATGGTAAGTATCGTGAGCTAACTGCCATGTTGCAGTTAGCACGGGTGCATTTAACACCAACTCAAGAGGAGGCATTAAATACATCCATGCGACTCGAGAATGACCTTAGTACGTGGTCAAGGACTCTCTAGGTATACCCTCTTGGATTAAATATAGGGTTTGTAGTATACAGACAGCAGTAAATTATCTCCTTTTTATCTACAAGGTGTCCACTTAATTGTAGTTAATCCTCTTAACTTCAACTTTAGTGGTCTTCTTTTTGCCACAATGGGTCCGTGAAGAAGCTCACCATGACCCGTTATCTTCAGCAGGGATGTAATCTTCAATGGAAGTGTCCCGCACTATCACTACCGTCATCATTAGTCCTAGTGAGTAAGCTATGAATGGACACCTTTTTATCCTGGGCAATATGCGGCAAGTATGTTTTTTTTCTTTCTTATCATACTTCCAGTGTAGTGCCACCTTGCTGAGATTTGTTATAGATGTTATACAACTGGGTCACACTTGAAGGTACTCATCAAGACTTGAGAAGGAAACTTTGTTCTCTCCTCTTAAGGGATGGATAGCAATTCCCTAACCACCTGCAAGTGCATTCATTCTGTGGCTTCTCACTATCTTTCCTCTTTGATCTCACTCTACACTTCTCCTTGGGAACTCCGCTCCTCTGGCAGATCTCTTTTATCTGTGCCCTTCCTACATGGGGCTTCTAGAAGGGACCACATTACTCCAATCCTAAAATACCTGCACTGGCTACCAATCTACTGCCGGCTCACCTACAAAGTAATACTGTTAACATTCAAGGCCATCAACAAAACAACCTCTAACTCCTTAACAAACCTTATCCACCCCACACCTGCAACTAGAGCAAGAAGGTCCTTTGCCACCAACACACTAATAACCCTCAGTGAAGTAATAAAATGCACTCAGGCAACAAAAAACAGAGCCTTCATGTTCTACGCACCTACTTGCTGGAACGAGCTCCCAGTGATCATCGCGCGATCACTGACCTTGCCCAATTCAGAAAGGCACTAAAGCACCACCTTTTTCTCCTACACTACACCCAGGCCAACAACATGACACACCTAACACAACCCACACCTGACACAACCCACAACCTAACCGTAAAAAGCAGACAACCCAGTAAATAAATTACATCCCTGTACATAGCTCCCAGGGCAAGCCATGTCGCTAAAACTGCATAGCGACTTCCTGCCTAGACTGTATATAGTTACCCCCATTCTAAATACAAGTTGTATTACCCATTCTATGTAAGTGCAGAGCAGGCTCTTCCTACTCTGTACAAAATGTTATCTTTAAACCACACTGATTTTAATGAGCACGGTATATAAAAAACATTAAATAAATAAATAAATAATGTGCTGCTTACCTACTTGCCTCCTTCCACTTTTTATAAAAGGCTCTGCGTCCTGACTTGGACTTAAAATTAGGCCTAGATACTGTAGAAATGGGGCTTAAAATTACTTTTATCTCTGTTGGCATTGATCTTTTGTGTGTGTGTGAAGAGGGTGTCAGCACATTAGTCTGTGGTAAAAGCAACTATAGGACATGTTTACTAAACTGCAGTATTGGTCAGTGCGCTCCAACAGCACAGCCACGACTTGCTAAAAACAGGCAGCATGGTAAAATGTCATGACAACTACTTTCGGCATGATGAGGTGGGATCAAGGCAGAGAGCAGGCATGACAGCCAGAGACAGCTAACACATGGGATGTTGCTACACAGTATATGGCACAATGTCGATAGTGTGGCTGCACTTAATGCCACTTCTTGAGGTCATTAGCATGACCTCTGTCTAGCACTCCAATGAACCTGCAGTGGCCGTGGCTCTACCCCACCTAGGCAGGTGCCCCTTTGATCAACCCTCCCAGCACAGATCCTCTTGCTCTGATTACTCCCCTTGGCACATACCCTCAATCACTCCTTCCACTGATCCACCAATCACACAACCCCAATCAGAAACTCCCCTTCATTTGCAGCCTTCCCCCTCCTCCTCCAAGTCCCTTTCTTTCAGTACTCCCCAGTAATCTGCAATGGAAAGTGAATCCAAATGTATTCTCTTCCCCACTTGAACCTGCTCCAACAGATCTCTCTACACTCAATGCCCTAAACCAACTTCCCCTCCCCTGAGTACCTTGGGTCTTACCGGGGACATTCTTAGTCTTTAATGATCATAAGGGCAAGAGTGGTCCCTCTCCACTCCTACCTCAGCTGGCAAAGCTTTCAAAATTATAGTTTTTCATCCCAAGCAGCAGTCTCATGGTTCTACCACTAGGGAGTGAACATAGCACTAGTATTGCAAGACTACCACTATGGGTGAGTCTATCCCCTTTTACCTTCATCCTATGCCCCCTCAATTGCAGAGTTTTCTTTGAAATTAAAGAGACTCTCCTCTTGTGCATTTATGCCATGGAGGTTTTTAAATGTCTCTATCATATCTCCTCTCTCCACCTTTCCTCCAAAGTAAACTATAAGTCTGTTCCTGTATGCCTTATGATGAAGCCCATTGACCATTTTGGTAGCCACCCTCTGTTCTGACACCATCCTGTTTATATCCTCATGAAGATGTGGTCTCCAGAATTGCACACAGTACTTCAAAGGAGGTCTCACCAAAGATTTACAGAAAGACACTATCACCTCCTTCTTCCTGCTAGCCATTAATCTCCCTATGCACCCAAGCATCCTTCTGTCAATGAAAGAAGAACAGGACCTGGGTGTGATCTTAAAGAGGCTAAACAGGTAGAAAAGGTAATGGCAAAAGTCAGAAGTACTTCACCCCCTATACTGTAACGTACCCTTGGATATTTGGAATCCACATGCATGACCCTGCATTTTTTAGTATTAAATCTCAGTTGTCAAATTCTCCTTATGTTATCTATGTCTTCCTGGGTGTCTTACTCTATTGCAGATTTTGGTATCATCTGCAAAGAGGCAAACCTTACCTGACAGCCCTTCTGCAATATCACTAATGAAATTGTTAAAAAGAATTGGACCAAGGACAGATCCCTGTGGCACACCACTGGTAACATCCTTCTCCTCAGAGTGAACTCCATTTACCTGTACCCTTTGTTGCTTCCCACTTAACCGATTTCTAATCCAATCAGTCACTTTAGGATCTATTCTTAGGGCGCTCAATTTATTTATAAGTCATCTATGCAGAATGGTGTCAAAGGCTTTACTAAAATCTAAATATACCATATCTAGGACTCTCCCTTGGTCCAACTCTCTGGTCACCCAGTTAAAGAAATTATTTTGATTTGTCTGACAAGACCTTCCTCTAGGATGCCTCACATCCTTCAAGTCCATTGGACTCCAGAAACCTCACTATACTCTGTTTTACCAATGTTTCCATTAATTTACTCACCACAGAGTTCAGACTAACTGGCCTGTCATTCTCAACCCCATCCTTACTTTTTGAAGGAGTACCCAACCGATATACGTTTACCGATTCCACTCCATTCATTATTTTATATACCTCTATCATATCTCTCTTTTCCAAGTAGAAGAGGCCTAGGGGTATGTTTACTGAACCATCCTAATGTGCGCCCGGCGCTAGTGTGCAGGATGCCATATAAGGAGTGGGCATTTCAGTCTTAACATAGTAAACTGGGATTATCGCACGCTAATGTGCGCCGCACACATTAGCGCATGAGAAACGCACGCGGGAAGCATAAGCAGGCGCGCTGATATGCAAACAAAGGAACAGAGCTGCAGTGCAATGGTGAAGACACTGACTGATGGTGCAGGGGTCATGGGTTCAATCCCCCACTGTGCCCAATGAATAAGGCTGGCTGAGGCACTACCTGTTATGTGTAATATTGCATTATGAGGCATTTTAATTACTGCTGCTAGCAAACACACTCTCAAAGCGCTGTAACATAAGGTGCTGCATAAGGCACCCCATAAAGTACCCCAGAGGGCACATTTCAAAGTGCACTGTCCGCCAAGGCACCCTACAATGTTGCTTAAAGGGTGGCCTAGAGTGGGCTTTATAGTGTGCCGTATGAGGCCCCGCAAGGTCATAGCACTGTTTTTGATGGCAGCACTGTGCATTTTAACACATGGAAATCTTAAGTAGGTGTGCTGATATGCAAGGAGGAACAGCAGTGTAGCACAATGGTTAAGACACTGCTTGATGGTGCAGGGGTCATAAGTTCAAATCCCCAGTGTACCTAAGGAATAAGGTTGGCTGAGGTAGTTCCTTTTTTCTGCTTGCAACTTTACAACAATCTGTGCTGCCATCTAAAAAGAACCCCACCCCAGTGCCATAAATTAATGCACCTTTTAGGGTGTACCAGAAGGCACATCCTAAACAACCACGTCAGCAAAGGCGAGTTATAATGTTCCCCAGAGGCCATGTTGAAAGGTTGCCAACTCCCAAGGCACTATAGTAGGCACCCCATAAGCTGCCTAAATCGAAGGTGTGGCGTAAGATGCCCCAAGGATGTATAGGTGAACCCAAAAAAGTTGTCCAAGAGCAGTAAGGTCCCCCAATTTGAAGGGCAAGAGAGGTATGTGCCAAACACACACGTAACCCAAACACTGCACAGAGCAGAAAGGAAAGACAATGCATAAGTAAAAGAAGGACGTAGATCAGAGCTGATGGACCACACAAATCAGCTCCAGCCCATGTGGCAGCTAGAAAAATGGACAAACATATTGGGGGCAGCTGTAGCCATGCACAGAGTGATGGTAATGTACCATGCAATAATGACAGTGTGTGACAGAGGATGGGAAGATGTGTGCAGCAGAGGAGCCAGAAATGGCAGGATAGGTGAAATATCAGGATGACAGTGGAGTAGCAGTGCTATGCAGAGCACACACAGGAGAGGCAACCAGGGAGAGCTGCAATGCAGGAATGTGTAGGAGTGCAGGACGTGGGGTAGCAGCATGCACATCAGGGTAGGATGGCACACAGCTGGCAGACAGAAGATGGACAGAAGGATGGTTCACAACTCTGATGAGGGTACAATGTGCTCACAGCACAGATCTGCACAGATATGACTGTCACACGAATGAAAACTAGTTCTGCAGGACAAGCATACAAATGAAAGAGAACAGAGAGGAATCACACCTATGACCACTACCACAAATGGCAATGCACAAACCGGTAGGCCACACCACCAACATGAGCTCATTAGCAAAGGCTGCATACAAAAATAGTGCAGGGCATCACACAAGACACCTGCTGACTGTCAGGACAGGCAAACCCCCAACAGTAACCATGACCAAATGCACATGCAGATCTGCTGTGTACAGATCATATCACAGTCTGTAATTGGGAACAGAGACACATGCACACACACAATGAAATGTTATGCAGTGGATACAGCATGCAAAAGAGGAAAGAAACTAAATCCCAAGGGCAGCAGAGGATGCTCTGTGGAGCTGGTGCAAAATCTGGAACAGGACAGGAGAGAATTCAACATGCAAACAGGTGTACCACACACCAGCTGAACCACAGCAATACAAAACCCCCAAGTGCACTGCCATGTAAACACCATAAGGAAAGAGACCTATGTAACAGATAATATGTGATGACTAGGCAGCACAGAGGGCACACCTTGGTGTACAGTGAAGAGAGGGAAGGGTGTGTGTAGAGGTGATGAACCTGCTGGTACCTAATGGTCCAGTTAGCACAACAGAAAAGAAAAAGATAAACCACATGTGGGGATCAAACCTGCAACCTATGGTGTTATAACATGCCTCTAACCACTACCCCAAACAGCACACTGAGCACACTGCAAAAATACACACCCCAAAGGGAGGGTGTGTATGGGAACCTGTAATGCCCAGTGATGTGGCAAATGGCTGGCAGATACACAGCTGCCACCGTACAAGGATGTGAGCACAGGTGGGCCATGTACATGACCAGCAAATCAGTAGATACAAGTGTCAATGTGATCAAAGAGTGGAGGAGTAGCCTAGTGGTTAGAAAACTGGCTTGGACACCAAGCAACCAGAGCTCAATTCACACTTGCACTCCATGTGGCCTTGGGCAAGTCACGTAACCCTCCATTACCTTGGAAGAAAGACCTGACAATCTACTTCCAGTGACACTGACAAGAAAACCCTGGAGTCTCTGGGTCACAAATAGTCAGGACTGACTCAAAGGCACACATTATATTGCACGTTTGTCACCATGATCAAGCAGCAGCAGAGACAAATGTATATCAAACACATATGTTTATTTGGGTTCATCTTCACAGATAGTGTAGATCCCGCCATCATAATATCAAGGTGAGTGGATCCAAGGTGAAAGACAGAAAGGTCACTGGCCCGTCTACAAATGAAGGGCAGGAGACATAATGTGCAGCACTATGCATTAGGCCCCCACCCCCCACATGCTGCTGCACGCCTCAAATGTGTTACTCACATATGAGTGCATGTAGACAGTAGGCGGTGCATGATGAGGGACCAACACACATCAATCATGATCTGTTCCCTAAAATATATTATCTGGCAACACAGGAGGCATACAAATGAAAATAGCATATGTTATTGAAATGTTGTAACTTTAGAACCACAGATTGAAAATAATGTTACAGCTATCACATAATGCCTGATATAGGAATCCAAGGTGCAACAATGTAACCCTAAACAATCATCAAATGCACAATGAGGATATGTTAACAGGTAGCAGAAGCACATGGACACAGACAGAATTCAAATGAAAACTACCTGCAGAACATGCAGAGATTTATTTATTTATTTAAAAGTAGTTCTAAACCGTCTTATCATAAAAACAAGGCGGAATCACAACAATACAAACAAAGTAACTGGGGGGAATTTCATGCAGAGAACGATGGGTATAATGTGCGTGTGGTGGAAGATCATGCAGTGGCTGTAATGTTTAAAATGTGCGTGGGTGTGAGGTGTATAGATTAGAGTGGGCTATGTACAGTGTGCGCTATGATACAGCATGTTCTATATTACAAGGTAAAGTCCAGATAGGGCTTGAGTTAAATCCTGGGTCGTTATGCAATCTCTAGTCAGGGATGGGGGGGCCTTTGTTGGTTAGTCCTTGTTGATTAAGTGACGTGTCCATAATGTTCTATGAACAGCGTTGTCTTCAGCTGTTTGCGAAAGTCTTTGAGGTCCGTTGTCGATCTCAGTTCGTCTGGGAGGGAGTTCCAGATAGTTGGGGCTGCCAGGGAGAGGGCTCTTGCTGTAGTGTCCTTTCGTGTTTTTCTGAAGTCTCTCGGGGTGTTGACTCTGTTGGAGGTTCCTTTTCTTCTTGGGCGGGTGCTGGTGTCTGGGTGAATGAGGGTGTGCAGGCTGTTGGCTGAAATGTGGTGCTTGATTTTGAATATGTTTATTATTGTTTTGTATTTGATGCGTGAGCTGATCGGGAGCCAGTGGAGTTCTTTGAGAACTGGGGTAATGTGTTCGTGTCTTGCTGAGCCTGAGATTATGCGTGCTGCGGTGTTTTGGGCTAGCTGAAGAGGTTTGAGGGTTTGTTTTGGTAGGCCAAGGAAGATGGGGTTGCAGAAGTCCATTAATGGTGTGATGAGTGCCTGGCATACAGTGCGGAAGTGTTCTCTGTCGAGGAGGGGTTTAAGCCGTCTGATGATTCTCATTCTATGATATGCATTCTTGACTGTTCTGTTGACGTGTGACTTGAGATTTAGTTCGTTGTCCAGGGTTACTCCAAGGTATTTTACTTCAGACTTTATTGGAATGGTTGTGTCTGTTATCCTGATGTCCGGTGGTTGGATGAAGTCAGGGTTGCGAGTGATTATTAGTGCCTCAGTCTTGTTGTAGTTGATTGAGAGGTTGTTGTTCGTACACCAGTTTGTCATTTGTGTTAGGCAGTCGGTTATTTTCTTGTAGTCTGGGTTGTTGGTTGAGATGGGTGTGTATATCAGATAACACCATGCAGGAGGCCCCCCTGCACCGGTTGGTGTGTAGACAGTGTCTGTACACATATATCACCGTACATGGAATGCACAATTGAAGGAAGACAACGGACACTCATACTGCGACACTCCAAATATAACGTGGCAATGTGAGTGTCGTTACCTCAGGGGATAAATAGGACTGTGCAGACATGCAATGCAAGGTTTGTAAATCAATGCAGTGTGTCTTGTGTAAACAAACACAAGAAACAGTATATAGAGAGGGAAATTAAGGGCAAATATGTTACAGTAAACCACACAGAAGCCATATTGCCACGTGCTGTGTTTTGCCAACATAGTCAGTCATATACACATGCACCATTGATATTTCAACATGATTCAGTGATGCTACACATGCATGCAAAGACTCTTGTTGATTGAAAACATCAATCCAGGATGCCGGTGTGCATTAAAGCGGTGTTGTGGCAAAACCTGTATCATGTCCAGGTGGAGATTAGGTGGACATAGACAACAGGAGCTCTCCATTGCTACCCCTATGCCACACGTATGGCTGTATGCTTGTGTGAAACAAACAGATGAGAATATCATGTGTTCCATGTCACACACATGGCCAAAAGAAACAACTGTGGAGGAATGAGCAAAATACAGTGACAATGGCAGTCCCTGATTCACACGTTGGGACCAGTACACAGTGTGCAAAGTCCAAAGCGTATCTGCAATCCAACACGTCAGGTTAAGACTATCCTTGCAACCCTGGGCATGCATAGTCAAGTGTGACATCCCAATATGCCACAGTACATGAAAGGTCCTGTGTGTGTCTCCTGCGATGAGCACGACTCCCAACCAGAGCACGGCAGCAACAGTGTGTTGGACAGGTCTGTCATGGGCAAAGTAGCAATCCAAAATAATACTGTCCATCCTAGGCATGTGTCGCACTCGCAGAGGTCAAACATCCTATGGCACCATTTTCCAGGGAAAGTTCCATGGTGTTGTGTCCCCCAACAGGTGGGTGATGGTGATGTCACATGCACTGTAATAGATGTGTCTGGTTTGTTCTCTGCCCTGTGTCAGAAGAGGAGAAATATTTTATTGGTATGTGCCTTGCAACATCAGCACAAATTGCAGAGTCAATCATTAAGAAACACATAATGAAGGGACACACAGGCAAACATGACATGATCACAACACAATAAGAATGCATGTTGGGGACATTTAGAATTGGAAGCATACACACGAGTGTCACATGGCTATGTTTCTGTCCATGCCCATGTGACACAGGAGTTTCAGAGCTCCATCCTATGTGCATCAGCGTTCGTGAACAGAGAGCCAACATGAAATGTATATGACACAAACAGTAAATCATTAACATGTAAAGGCTGATGTCATTACCAAAAGAACAAAGGTGCAAACTACCTTGTGCTTGCATCAGGTGTATGTCTTGGATCCTCTGAGCCACTCAAAGGCCATAACAGGTCACAGTGAAGGGACACAATGTCAGCGAAATATGTAGAATCTCCATGTCACCATGTCATGCCGATATCTGTGATACAAAAAGCAGGTCAACAGTGGTATGTCAGAACACAAGACACAGTTCTGTTCCCAACACACAACACATGTTCACAATGGTTACATGGTAAACACCAGTAAGGTAGAGATAGCACAGTCACCACCGCCCCCCAGGTGTACAGACCCCTCACACCACATGATAATGTAAAAAGCCTGAACACTGTATCATCACACAACCAACACAAGAACACACACACACACAGTATGCTAAGGGCAGCGTGCCAGCAGTAGCATATGGCCTGTATGTCCACAAGTGGAGATTTGTACACATAAAGGCCCTGTGAAATGCAATGATACCCTGGTGTTGGCTCATGGTACAATGTCGGGGAAGGGTGCACGTGTAGGCCACCACCCATAAACCTACAACCTCCACACACATGCAGCTCTGTTGGACATGTCCCAGAGACATGTCCCAGAGACAGTGTTGCTGAAGACATACTGGAATAGGAACACATGGGGATATGTGTGTCAACAGCAAAATATGGTTTAGGGAGGTGCAGGAAAAAGAGGTGAACCACAACATCTGGACAATAGGAAAGATCACCGAGGACATGTGTTCCCCCTGACTGCTGGCACAGACAATATAGCTGTAGGTCCACCTACCCCAGACTACAGCATGTTGGCTGATGTACAGTCCCCTGCCAATGCACCACAGCACCAGGAGCTTCAACAACTATGTCCTGTACATTGGGAAACACAAGGGAAACATACATATGTCATGTTCTAGCTGTGCAACACACACTGCACCTTCCTGTCTCCAGCTTCCACACCCCCCAACATCCTTTACAGAATCACTCTTCACCATCACACTGTACACATCTCTCCCATGTGAGAGGCATCAAGGACATGTCTTTGCCAAACTACAGGGGTCCGTACTCTGTCTGTCCCCTCCCTCACCTCCCTGTTGTCGCACACACTGGTGAACATAAGTGTTCCCAACTCACTCCAAGGCTGAAGTATTATCCTGGGTCCCCATGTTGCTCCCAATGGCCCTTCACTGTGTGTACTGGTGTCCCAATGTCGTCTGCTACCCCGCTGTCAATTGCTATAACACATGGAAATATGCAGGGGCACCTCCGGGATCCTCTGTCCAAACACATTTCCTGGTGTGTATATCTCATACCTTGACTAACATTAACAACTGTGTGCTACTGAGTTGCTAAACATATATCTCAATGTCTGCGTTTATGTCCGCTAAACCACACCCCAATGTCTGCTTTTGACCTGACCTTGATGGCTGCATGTCAGCCCACTGTGTGAAAGTGATAATGGCAAAGCATGGATAGCCTATATGTGCACCTAATAACCCCCCTCCCATCAGAGCCTCTTTGTGTATGTGGCCATTACGTTCCTTCTCTAGGGTATACAATGTAGTTGGTGTCTTGGCATGCACTCTCCTCCTCTACGCACTTATACAGCCTGTAGTTGAGTCATGGGTTTATGACGACATGTCATCAGCTAGATTTGCTTAAAAAAATTTGATGAAAAAATTAAAACAATTTCCCTGAAAACAACCCTAAAACCCAATTGACCCCCACATTGATCTCTCTGCTTGCCTACTGTGACCTACACTTTGTTGATCTTGCCTGAATCACTTCTGTTTGTGTGTACATATGCAACACTGCACTGCATGTCTATTCTGCAATGGAAAAAAAATGTCACCCCAAAACCTCCCACAAGCCTAAACCACCCACCCACATCATCCACCTCAGCCCTCTGTTCTGCCCTGCCCACATCGTTTGGTTCCCAGTCATGCTTATATTTGACGTTGGGATGGCCAGCCAGTCAGTGCAGTGCTGTGCTGCATCCTACTGATATTGGTCTACAAATGTTAATCTGAATTAGCACTACACACATATAGCAACAAATGTGGGAACATATGCAGTACGTACATGAGAACAGCTGTGCCCTCACTTGTGTCCTCACGGGCACATACAGGGGGGCACGTCGGATCATCCTCCAGACCCTCATTAATCTCTACAGGGATATTGTGCCTGAGAGTAGTGTTGTGCAGGATGCAACAGGCTATGATGATCTCTGCCACAGTCTGTGGAGTATATTGTAAGGCGCCGCCTGTCCTATCCAGACACCTGAAGCGACTCTTCAAAACGCCAAAGGTGCGTTCTATGACACAGCGGCTGGTGGCATGGGCCTCATTGTACCTCCGCTCTGCAGGTGTCCGTAGTTAACGCACAGGGGTCAGCAACCAGGGGCGACACCCATATCCTGCATCACCTGTAGAAAGAAATGAGGTAAGTTAAAGCATGAGTGCATGTCCCCTCAAATGGACACAGGTATATATGTGCAAAAACAAATTGCATAACACATTCTGAAAGAAACATATGACATCACAACTAGGCAGCATTGCAACATTGAAATATGATGACACAAAAGGGCCACATGGCCTATCTAGTCTGTCCATCCATATCAACAGGTACAACAGTCCCCTTTTTACCTTTATAGATCCTCTGTGTTTGTCCTTTGCTGTTTGGACTGCAGTTACTGTCCTCCTCTCTACCACCTACACTGTGAGAGTATTCCATGGATCCACCACCTATTCAGTAAAACAAATATGGTGGCCTATCACCCTGAATCTATCTCCCTCCACCTCATCCCATGTTCCCTCGTAGCTGAAAACTTGCTTACAATTTGCAGAGGCTCTCTCCCTCAACATATATGGCCATGGAGGTATTTCTACATCTCCATCATATCACCTCTATCCCTCGTGTCCCCAAGGAGTACATCCTAAGATCCTTCGGTCTGTCTTCATATGCTGCATAATGAAGACCACTAATCATTTTAGTAGCCACCCTCTGCTCCAACCCCATCCTGTGCACATCCTTTTGACGGTACAGTCTCCAGAATTGCACACTATACTCCAAATGAGGTCTCACAAAAGACATATAGCAGAGGCATTCTCCATTCCTGTATTATGCTAGCCATTCATCTCTGTATGCAACCAGCCAGCCTTCTAGCTTTGTTTCCCTCGCCTTTTTTTCCCACCTGTTTAGGGATACTTTGACATCAGCAGACACAACCACACCTAGGTCCCGCTACTTCTGTAGTGGACAAGATCACAGTGTTCTTGCACCCCCTACTACAATATGCTCCCTTGGATTGCTTCAGCCCAAAGCCTGACTCCTCCTTCTTTCCTCCTACCATGAACATCCCAGCTGGCCATCCTTTAAGATCATCATCAAAGCTTAGCTAGATCACTCCCCATCTGTTTTTTACAGCTTCCTGGTGTCTACCCCTATTTCATATTGAGTGGGGAACCTAAGAAACCAACAAGGGGTATCTGTATGGATTTGCGACAAACAAATCCCCCATACAATCCCACACAAGCTCCATCAATCACTGCATCAACAGCACCATAGCAGGGCATTTGGAGGGACCCCCTCCTTCCCCCTATACATCCCACCACAGAAACACCATACAAGCTAACCACAACACAGCTTCCCATCACACAGAAAAAACACCAACACTAGCATCTCAACACCAGCCCACATATGCTTAGTCACACATGAGCACCATGATATCTGGCTGCACACAGCACATCCTGGAAGACACCATGTACACCGCAATCATGAATGGAAACACCACCCATGCAGTCCTCATACTGTCCTGCCTCAAATTGTTGGAATAGTGCCGAGTGATGCATATAGGCGCATGGGTGGACCCTGCAAACCTGGGGACCACATTCATATGCATATTTGCATCACATACAACCAACCTGAACATTCAGGAATGATAGTGTTTGCGGTTGCGGAACACTACCTCCCTGTCTCTAGT